>CAUYQU010002117.1:0-43215 GCA_963574635.1 Cheracebus regulus | reverse complement strand
AGAAAAATTTTCCTGGATAATATCCTGAAAAATATTTTCCAACTTGGATTCATTCTCTTCGTCACTTTCAGGTATACCTATTAAGTGTAAATTAGGTCTTTTCACATAGTCCCATATTTCTTGGAGATTTTGTTCATTCCTTTTTACACTTTTTTATCTGATCTTGTCTTCTTGTTTCATTTCATTAAGTTGGTCTTCGACCTCTAATATCCTTTCTCCTACTTGATCAATTTGACTGTTAAAACTTGTGCATACTTCACGGATTTCTCTTATTGTGTTTTTCAGCTCCATTAATTCGTTTATGTTCTTCTCTAAATTGTCCATTCTCATTAGCATTTCGTCAAACCTTTTTTTCAAAGTTATTACTTTCTTTGCATTGGGTTAGAACATATTCTTTTAGCTCACAGAAGTTTCTTATTATCCACCTTCTGAAGCCTAATTCTGATGATTCTTCACACTCATTTTCCATCAAGCCTTGTTCCATTACTGATGAGGAACTAGCGTCCTCTGCAGAAGGAGAGACCTTCCGATTTTGAATGTTCTCAGTTCTTTTACGGTGGCTTCTTGGCATCTTTATGGTTTTATCCATCTATCGTCTTTGTAATTACCAACTTTCAAATTAGGTCTATGAGTGGACGTCCAGCTTGTTAATTCCCAGCTCCAGAATCTATGTAATTTTCACTGTGGTGACCCTCAACGCTAGCTAAAACAGCAGGGTTGAAATTCGTGGTGCTTTTCTGCCCAGGGTTCTCCGGTCTGACTTCCCTCTTCAGTCCCTTTTTCAATCAGCTGGATGGACTGCTCTGCCTTCACAGAGCTCCAAACATCATCCAAAAGGAGACTCAGTCCTGTTTACTCTGCACCAAGAGCCACCGAGCCGAGGCGCCAGCAAAAAGCCACGCCAACCAAAAGGGTCACGCTGGCAACCCATGGGGCTCCTCCGCTGGGAATGTCCTGGCCTGTGGGCAGCAAAAATTTATCAGTAAGTGTGGCATCCACTGGCTCTTTGCGCTTTTACTGGGAGCTGCAATCCTGAGCTGCTAGTGATCGGCCATCTTGGATCTCTCTCCCTTGGGAACTTATTTTTTAAAAACAGAGTAGGGTAATGAACCCGTATGTACTTTGCAGTTGGCCATTTATGGCCAATCCTATTTTGTCTGAAAAGACATAATGAATTTGCTAAAAAAAAAAAAAAAAAAAAATCAGGTGAGAGAGAGTAGGGGAATGGGATTAACTATTAACAGGCGTGGGGATTTTTGTCGGGGGGATGATAAAGATGTTCTGGAATTATAGCGGTGATGGTTTCACAACTTTGTGCATATACTAAAAGCCAATGAAATGTATATTTCAAAAATGTCAATTTCATGGTATTTTTTGGTATATCATTTAATGATATACAATAAAAGTATTTCATTGGTTTTTATCAATGAATTTTATACTTTAAAAGTATCAATTTTGTGGTAATGATCATCTAGACCTACATCTATTTATCTATTTATAATAAAATACATAGAGATGGGCATACTTCTCTCTCCTAAAGTTGTGTCTTCATTTTTGTAATGTTCTTCCATTTTCTACCTTTTTACTATCCTTTTCATAAAGGATACTCCATAGTGGTAAAGTAAAGTCTTAGGAAAATAAAATTTCGAGCAGCAAGAATAACATTTAAGTTCTTAAAAATTATATTTTTCATTTATAGTAATCTTAGATTTGCAGAAAAGTTGCAAAGGTAGTACAAAGAAATTTTATATTTCCTTCACCCATTTTCCTCTAATGTCAGTATGTTATATAACCATGGGACCAGAAATAAGAAATTAACATTCGTATATTATTATTAAATAAACTCCAGCCTTTATTCAGAATTTATCAATTTTTCCATGAGTGTCCTTTTCCTGTACCCAGATTAAATCCAGGATACCACATTGCATTTAGTTGTCACATTTCTATAGGATGCTCTGGTCTGTGACAGTTTCTCATTCTTTTGTTTACTGTGGTCTTGATAATTTTGAAGAGAGAAGTGCAGGTGTTTTATAGACTGTCTTTCAATTTGGGTTTGTCTGAAGTTTTTCTCATGATTATATTGGGGTTATGAGTTTGAGGGACACATACCACAGAGGTAATATGCCTTTCTCAGCACATCATATTAGTGTGTAATGGTATCAAGATGAATAATCATTGGTGATGTTAATCCTGATCACTAACGTTAGCTAGTGTTTTCTGCGTTTCTCCACTGTAAGTTTACATTTTTCCCTTTTCATACTCACTAAATCCAGCTCTCCGTCAAAGCAGAGGGTAGTAAATTCTACCTCCTGGAAAGGTATGTATGTATCTACATAAATTATTTAGAGTTTTTCCTCATTTAAGATTTGTCTTTTCTCCTCCATGTATTTATTCAATCATTTATTTATATCAGTGTGAACTCATGTATATTTATTTTGTGCTTTGTGCTATAATCTAATTCTATGGTTTATATTTTGTTGTTCAAAGTGTTCTAAGTTTGGCCATTGTAGCTCTTTCAGGTTGATTCCCTTCACATAAACTATCCTTTGTAAAAAATTATTATTTTTTAAAGATATTTTTCGCATTTCCTTACTTTCGGATGCTACAGAATGCTCCTAGGCTCATCCTGTATACCCCCTATTCCAGATACGGAATCGGCCCCAGTTCTGTTGTCTGAGAATGTATTAGAAACAGAGATCCAGGTACTGGGTGTAAAAGCAGTAACGCTTGTATAATAGGAACATGTCAGCTTGAAGGAAAAGAAGGCATCAGCTGCCTAGTAGAAGAAAGAGGAGAGAACTAAGGGAGTGGGTTAGGTGGCAATTGAAGAATGAATGAGGCGCCGAAGTTTGGGCTGATACACGGCACTACTGGGTTGCCCATGTGGAACGCTGTACGTAAATGTTCATGGCAGCACAACACAGTTTAAATTGAAGATGAGACACTGGGGTAAATATATCACAAGCCCGCTTTGGAATTGAATACGATATGCAATTTGACTAGAAAAAAGTCAAACCTGACCTTTCAGACCCACTTCTATTTGGATTCTCACAACTGAGCATTGTTTGATACTGCTATCTCTGCACTGGGCTTTCTTTCTTTTGATGAAGAAATCTTCAATAGGCACTTAAAATATAAATGAAGGTAATAATGATAATGATAACTAAGGAGTGCTATTATTTGCGGTTCTGAAGCTCCTGTTTGTGTTTATTACGAGTTTTAAGGTTTGTCCCAAGCAGAAAGAAATGGGATGCCAGGCATGCGAATAGCTGCGGTGGGGAGATTGGAAGAGGAGGCCGCTGTTGAAGTCACGGTACAGCAGGCAGAGAAGGCGATGCGATTCTGTTTTCTCTAAACCTGAAGTGCAGAGGCTGCTTCTGCCGGAGATTGTAAAAGGGAAATCTGCTTAATAGCAGAGGAACGAGTTGGACAGTCTTTGCTATACTTATATTAACATATGTGCACCTCACAAAATACATTTTAAAAGTGCTGGCAGACTTTTTTTTTTAGAATAAAAACTGGAGACTGCATTTTTCAGCAGCTGAAGATGTTGAACTGTGCTGTAGATTAACTAGACATTACAAAAAGCCCTTCCTGAGTCAGCTAAACAGTGAAATGAATTTTCTTAAAGTTGGTTTAGCACTGACGAGTAGCATAATAACTCGGGATCGGTAGATTCAGTCAATTTAGAGGATAGGACAAACATTTTGATTCCACCTTCGAAATTGCTGGGGAATCTGAGAACTTGCTGTAATTAACAAGGCATTGTTGTACTTACAGAATCTCAGAAACCCTTTTCCAGGAGGAAAAAAGATGGCATAGTTTGACTTAAATAAAATTAAGTGGGATGTTCCATGTGATCCATTAAACTTTATTTTTCTGCTTACTTCTCTCAGAAGCAGCATGACTATGTCACCCTAGCCCGGGACTGGGATGCATGTATCCTGCCTCTACTATTTACTTGCTGTATGAGTGTTTACTGTGCTTCTTAAGAGCTAAATTGTGTGCCCCCAAAATCCTCAAATGCCCCCAGATTTATATGTTGAAATCCTAGCCCCTGGTACCTAAGGATTTAACTGTATTTTGAGACAGAATCATTAAAATGGTAATTGAATTAAAATGAGGCCATTAGGTGGGCCCTAATCCCATCTGACTGTTATAAGAGAAGGACATTGGCACACAGGTACATACAGAGGGAATATGATGTGAAAAGACATGGGGAGAAAACAGCCATTTACAAACCACAGAGGCAGGCCTGGAATAGATCTTTCCCTCACAGCCCTCAGAAGGTACCAATCTTGCTGACCCCTTGACCTCAGACTTCAAGACTCCAGAACTGTGAGAAGATACATTTCTGTTTTGTTCAGTCACCCAGTCTCTTGTACTTTGTTGTGGCATACCAAGTGCTATGTGAAAAAAATTGCAGCAATCCTTTGCGAGAAAGAGAAAACTAATATTTGTTGAGAGTCAACATATAGAGAAACATAAATTTTTTTGATAACTTCGATCTTCACTAGTACCCGTGAAATGGGCATTCCCTTCCTTATATTGATGAAGAAACGGACAGTTGGAGAGATTGGATAATTCGTGTACAACCAAAGAGCTGGTGGTGAATAGATTTAAGCTTTTATCTCAACCTCTTCTAGCCCTTGCTGTTTTTACTCTGTTACAGGCAAATAAAGTACAACAAGCAACCCAGACTCAACCCTTGCACTCCTACAGTGACTTTAATAAGGCTATCTTTGCTTATTCAGATTAAGCCCAAAGAATTGTTGATCTGGAGATTATTCAAACCTCTCAATGAGAGGAACCCCCTGGGTAACAAACCCTCTTAATAATCCATGAGTTATTTTGGTCTCTCACTAGGTGGTGCTAGTGCTTATTTCTATGTCATAAGGCAATATGGTGCTAGGATCCCAAACCAATCTTTTTGGTGCTCTGTCCGTTGCCTAATCTGGCTTATAATTTCTTTCTTATTGTTGTTCATGTTTCTCTACTTATAATTAAGAAGGGATTTCTTAAAAGCACCAAAGTGAAGGTGGTCTTCCACCATATTGACATGGCAGAAAATATACACAATGACTATAGTGTGAATAATATTTTATCTAATGAGCATTAGACCCTTTTTATTCATGGAGAGGTATTTAATATAGTAATGTGTGGTTGAAAGCATAGAGAACAAAAGGAGTTAAAATTATTATAACTTTAGTTCTAGTGATTGATTCTCTCTGGGGAGAAGCATGTAACTGCTCTCTGCCCTAGTTTTCTCATTTGTAAATTAGAAATAAAATGTGGGACACTTTGCTTCAAGGAGCACTCAGAAGATGAATGGGGTAGTGTCTCTTAAAAGACTCCATGGTTGTTGGAGAAATAGCATTATATCCTTTTTGTAAATAGCACAAGAATGATGAGGCCTGCAACTTGACTTTGACCCATCATTGCTTATTTGAATCTTCAAACTCCACTTGATCACAGATTGCCCTGAAGTACTTTTACTACTTTTTGCCCAGTAAGATAAAAGGTAATTCAGATGATGGAAACTACCATTTGCAAGATGGATTAATGAGTTTGTTTCACTTTTGTGGTAAATTTGTCTTGCTTTCCAGAAGTCATTTCATCTCTATTTTTCTCCAAGTTCAAGTGCTTTGGTATGGGTACCATCTGTGGCAAGGTTTCTAGACAGTCTCTTTTAGTCACAGTCAACAGAGAAGGTTTCCACTGTATTATCTTTTCAAGCTTTTTTCTAAATATATTTAGAAAAACACACTGGAAGATACATTGGGGATGAAAGGCCATGGATATTTCAGATTAAAATCAGAGTTTCGAGGTATGAAATGTGCTATGGACTGAACTATGTCCTCCTCAAATCTTTCTGTTAAAGTCCCAATCCCCAATGTAACTGTATTTAGAGATAGGGCTGATAAGGAGGTAATTAAGGTTAAATGAGGTCATAGGATGAGGCCCTGATACGATAGCATTAGTGTCCGTATAATAATATGCACCGAAGAGCTCGCTCTCTCCTCCCACATCATGAGAAGTTGGCCGGATGTTCCCCTACCCTTGCCTACAAGCCAGGAACAGAGGCCTCACTAGAAACCGACCATGCTGCCACCCTCATCTGAGACTTCTGAGAGCCTCTAGAGAAAATAAGTGTCTGCTGTCTAAGACAACTAGTCTATGATATTTTGTTATGGCAACCAGAGCATAGTAACACAAAATCTCTCATAACTGTATGAAAGCGTTGGCATACTTTTGCTGTGAAGGGTTATCTATTAAATATTTTAGGAGTTGTGGGTTGTGCAGCTTATATTACAATTGTTCAGCTCTGACATTCTGGCACAAAAGCAGCCATGAACAGTATGTAGAGAAATGAATGAAGCCAGGTTCCAATAAAACTTTATGAAAACAGACTGTGGGCCATATTTGGTCACAAGCTATGTAGTTTGCTGGCTCTTAGTCTAAGAAATCAGAAAAATAAAGTAGAAATATGCTGGGTTTTTTCCCTCAAAGGAATAGTTCCATTATTATTAAATAATAACAAAAAATAATGACAATCAATTGTCTTTTCCACTTTTTAAAAAGTTGTAATGTTTGAGTCCCATTAGTAATAATACTGTAGTTGCTTTCAGCCTAGAGGCACATTGGCTAATGGTTATTTCTAAAGCTAAGCCACATAAATTTTGAATCTCTTAATTTAAAAATTTTCCTAATCCAATGAAAATAATTCCTTTCATGCTTTCTTTTTTCTTGTGTGAAACATTCAGACAGAAAATGTCATGCAAACACACAAGTAAGCTGTCTTTCTTTGTTGTACATAGCAAGTTTGTTGCCAAGCCCTTTTGTGACTTCTTAAGCGCCAATTCTGACAGTCACCTTTCATCTCCCTTCTTCCCAGTGCCGCCAAGTTCTTAGCTAGGTTTCTCCTTTTCTCATTCATGGACTGTAATTATTTGAAAATGTTGCCCCATTGGCCCCCATAACTGTGCTATGCCTGCCAAAGTGTTCCTGATTGTTCAGCAACAACCATAACCATTGGTTACAAGGTGCTTATTATGTTCCAGGAATGAGGCCAACTATTTTCAAAATATAATCTCATTTAATTATTATAACATGTCTATCTTACAGACATGTTATAATAATAAAACATTTATAATAATATCTGTAAGATAGACATGTTATAATGTGATGTCCATTTTGTAGATGAAGTCACTGAAGTACAGGGTGGTTAAGTGAAGGGACCATTGAATAGTTGGCCAGTAAGTAGCGGAACTTGGTTTGCAACCCAAAGTGTCTATATTCAGAACCCGTGTTTTTAATTCATTTTTCTCTTTGGACTCTCTGTAATGCATACTTTCAAAATGCTCTTTTTCTTTTCTTACATCCTCATAATCCAAAAATTATAAGACATGTGGAACTCCTACTCCTCCAAAAAAATCTGTGAGCATGAGAGATAGGTTGTATTAAGTATTATCTTAATGAGGAGAATCTGGATAATTTTTAAATACATTCAGAAACATTTTCTTGTAAAACATTGATTTTTTTTTTTTTAGATTGGTGCATGTACCATCTGAGTGCATTGTTCTCCACTGAGTTAACTATGGGTTACTCAACTCTGTCGTTGTGTTTTTGTCTATGTCTTTCACTAAGACCTTCAGCCTCTAGGCAATAGGGATGGTTTAGCTTTCTTTTAACTATAAGGGTACATGCTGCCATCTAGGAAAATGGAAAGAGCATGGGTCTCTGTGTTAGGCAGAATTTGTGTTAACCTTTGATGGGCTTCACATGTTATTTAATCTCCTGGGACTTTGATGTCTTTATCTATTAAATGGGTCAATAATGTGTTAATAGCAGGGTGATTGAGATGAAAACTAATGTTTATAAAGTATATAGCCTTGTGCCTGGCACATGATAGGTTCTTAATAAATGATGGGTTCTTAATAAATAAATAAAAAGCTGCTGATGATATTGATCAGATGATGGGTATCTTCAGAATGAATATAAATCAGTTAAGTGAGAACAGATTATTGTTTCATGAGAAATGAGTTAGAGACATATGTGTATGTTTTTGAGATGGACTGTTTTTCTGTGTTTAGGAGAAATATAGTTTTCTTATTTGCAATAAAAAATGACATTTTGGAAGTCCTTGATATGACAGTGAGTTCTTTCAGAGCAGTTTGCTATTAGAGGGAAGAGCTGAGACACATGGCTTAGATTTATCTTTGAAAGACACAACTTAACTTTTAAATGAAGGGGAAAAACACTTGGGGCAAAATGTGTTTTTCATTTTTTTAAAGACTAAACACTATGAACTTCTCTAACTCTTCTGCATATGTACGTGGTAAATACTTGGGTTAATAGAAAGAGGGTTATGAGCTGTTTTAAGTATTGAATGGGACATATTTATATTAAATAAAACCTTATTGTTTATTGGAAATTCAAGTTTAACTGGTCATCCAGCATTTTATTTAGCAACCTTGCCCTAAAAATATGACAAAGACAGATGTCAGGGCAGAGTCAAGGCTCTAAGGCAGGCACATGGTGGTGACGGCAGAAGTAGATACAATTGTGGTGAGAAGGCCTTGAAAATCAGAATGCTGTTTCAGTAAAGGAAAGCTGCTTGACCTTCTGGCTAGAAATCCTAGGATTCTCACATCTAAAACAGCTATTGAACTGGAGTACTCGTGCTTAGTACTTATCTAAGTACTAGTGTTTAAATGTTAGATAATGCTTGAATATCTAACATTTGTCAATGAGATTTGCTTTTCTAACTATGTCTTCTGTTTCCTCCTCAACTTCTTTCTCATTAGAACCCCAACCTCTTTTAGTATATTGAGTTACATAAATAACTAACCGACTCTATGTGTCTTTAACTTCCTATCTTTATTTCTTCCCACTATTGACCTATCTCTTTCCCTCTTCTCAGAGCTAGACATCTTGAAAGAATAGTCCCCATTGGTTGTATCTTTTTGTTCTCTCCACTTCTCAGTGCACTGTAGTCTGGTTAAAATTTCTAACAATATCGATCAGTTTATACTGTATGTCAATATGTACACACTATTTAGCTCTCATTTAGAAGTGAGAACATGCAATATTTTTTTTTCTGTTTCTAAATAGTTTCACTTAAGATAATGGCCTCCAGTTTCATCCATGTTGCTGCAAAAGACATGATTTCATTTTTATGAATAGTATTCCACTGTTTACACACACACACACACACACGTACAACACACACACATACACAAACACACACACACACACTCTCTCTCTCTCTCTCTCTCACACACATCATTCATTGCTGGACCCTAAGGTTGATTCCGTATTTTTGCTATTGTGAATAATGCTGCAATAAACATATGACTGCAGGTATGTTTTTGGTGTAACACATGGACATAGAATGTGGACTGATATACACTAGAGACTTGGAAAAGTGAGTGCTGGGATTGGAGTAGGTGATGAGAAATTACTTAATGAATATTACATCCAATATGCAAGTGATGGATACACTAAAAGCCCAGACTTCACCTCCATGCAATATATCCATATAAAAAAATTGCACTTGTAACCCTTAAATATCAACCAAAAATGAAAGAGTACTAATGACCTCTTGACTATTAAATCAAGTGGATGTTTTAGGATTTCCCAAATCTGACCTCTCACTGCTCATGCTCCCCTCCCTCCTCCTCTGTTCACTTTATACACTCATTTCCTTTGGCTTCTGTGACAGCCCATCAACCTTTGCAGACTCCTCTTCCTCTGCAGGTTGTTTATATATGCAAATCTAGGAGAGTTTTCTTCTAGCTTTTTCAGTCTGCAAGTTATCCTTTTACTGGTTTATACATTGTCATGACTTCATCTGGTATCTTTGTGTGAATGAATTACCATTGTATATCTATAGTATAGCATACCTGTAGTTGACGTTCCATGGGCACCTCATATTCAGTATGCCCTAAACAACTGTTGTTCTTATATCAGTAGAGCATAAAAAGAATGCCATTTATTTGTTTAATTTATTTTTTTTGAGTTGAGTTCTTACTTTGCTTCCAGGCTGGAGTGCAGTGGAGTGATCATGGCTCAATGCAAGTCTCAATCTCCAGGGCTCAGGTGATTCTTCCTCCTCAGCCTTCCAGGTAGCTGAGATTTTAGACATGTGTCACTCTGCCAGAATACTTTTTTTTTTTGTAATTTTTGTAGAGATGGGGTTTTGCTCTGTAGCCCAGGCGGTCTTGAACTGCTAGACTCAAGTGGTCCTTCCATCTTGGCCTCCCAAAGTCCTTGGATTACAGGCATGAGTCACTGTGCCTGGCTACCATTTATTTTCTTCTGACAACCAAGAAAGTGGTAAAGGAAGCAAAATTTAATTCCTTTAAAAAGCCCTATTTATCAGAAAAATATTTTTTAAAAGTAGACAGACATTAGTCTTTTGTAATTAGAATCACTTTTTGGAAGGTATCCGTCTGGGTTATGGCTAATGCTGTCTGGTATCTTTTCTGTCTGACCCTATGCCTTTATAAAAGATATTCCCACAGTCTAAAGTTGTTTACTGATTGTCCCAGAGACAAATCCTGTTGATAAAATTCTATGTGCTTTTTTTGATTATTCAGAATTTTTGATATACTTCTCTATTTTATCACACCAAGTGTTTATGACAAAGTTATTGCTGTGATTACAATGCTTAGCATAGTTTGTGCTCATGAGTGTTCCAGAAGCCATGTGGTCATGGTGTATTCCTTCCTCATGTACCTTCTGACAATTAAATAAGAGAGATTTATCAGAGACCTCAGTTAAGGCTGCATACACCAGAATGCTTATGTGCATTGTGAAGGCATCCCAATTTACCAAGTGCTCTCTCTCTCAAGGATCAACCTGAACACATTGTAAAGATAACTACATTTCCACAGTGATTTACATTGTAATTTCTGGGATGTTTGTCCTCATGAAAAATGTTGGCACTGAAGCAAATTAAAATCATACTTTAATGTGAAAAACTCTGCAGTAATATGTTCGTTACAAAAAAGCCTCTGAAAAATTACTTATAAACTATCAAAAACAAGTGAAATTCCTTGCTGGATCTTTGTTACTTTCATACACTTCCAAGATAAGAACTTACACTAGAAACAAACAAATGACAAAATAATATTTATTTTAATTTCCACAGTTTCATTTGTTTGGTTTTGAGAAAGAAGGAGTGGGGTGAAGATCATTAAAAGAGATTGCTTTAGTCAGGTTGGGCTGCTATAACAAAACATCATAGACTGGGTGGCTTTACAAACAGCAGACATTTATGCCTCACAGTTCTGGACACTGAAAGTCTGAGATCAGGGTGCCAGGACTGCCAGGTGCTATCAGGTGAAGGCTGTCTTCCTGGAGTGCATATGGCTGTCTTCTTGCTATATTATCATCTGCTGGACAGAGAACAATAGCTCTCTGATCTCTCTTTTTTTCTTTTTTCTTTTTTTTTTTTTGGAGATGGAGTCTCACTCTGTCACCTAGGCTGGAGTGCAATGGCACGATCTCAGCTCACTGCAACCTCTGCCTCTTCGGTTCAAGCAATTCTCCTGCCTCAGCCTCCCATGTAGCTGGGATTACAAGCATGTGCCACCACACCCGGCTAATTTTTAAAATATTTTTAGTAGAGACAGGGTTTCACCATGTTCACCAGGCTGGTCTCGAACTCCTGACCTCAGGTGATCCACTCACCTTGGCCTCCTCTTATAAGGACACTAATCTTATCATGAAGACTCTACCCTCCTGACCTCATCTAAGTCCATTTACCTCCTAAAGGTCCCATGTCCTAATACCATTACAGTGGCGGTTAGAGCTTCATCATATAAATTTGGAGGGGACGCAACATTCGCTCCATAACAGGGATAGTCTGTCTGCTATGAAACTATTTCCATATCTATAAATTGATAGTAAAAATCTTCAGTTTTGAGATTAAAAACTGCAGAGTAAGCTCTTTTTAGAACAAACATTTAAACTGGGAATCAAGTCTGAATAGGGAATTTGTTGTTCTGTTTGTTTCAAAAAATCCATGGCATTGAATGAGTTAATGCCAGAAAAGTTTTTATGTTCTTTGAACTATTGTAAACTGGAAAGAATAAAAGTATATAACCCTTGATAAAAGCTATCTTTTCTGGCATTTTGATTTGACCTTGTGTCATTTCTCTGTATACATTTACCTGGACACAGAATAAAGTTGAGAAAAGTCAGGTGCAGAATTCAGCAGATTGAAAAAAATCAGGTCAGATTTTCCATTCTTTTAAAATCTTGCTGGTGTTGCTATTTTCTTTAGATTTTTACCATTCCAGTAGAGTTTAGAATTGTGACATTTAGGGAAAGAACTAATTTTCTGGGGTAAACTTTGCTCTTATTTTTAGTGAAAAATAAAGCCTCATAAAGACAAGATATATATATGGATGTCTGTCGCAGCATTATTCATCAGATCTGAAAACTGGAAATGATCTAAATGACTATCTGCTGGTGAATGGATAAACATACAATTAAATACTGCTCAGCAATATGAAGGAATGAATTACTGATGAGCTATAACACAGTTTCCTTAGTGAAAGAATCCTAATGCATAAGATTGTATTGTAGAATTACATGTATGTAACATATCCAGAAAAGACAAATATATAGAGACAGAAAGCAGATCAGTGGCCGTGGGGGGCCAGGATGGGAACAAGGGTTAACTGCAAATGAGGGGCACAAAGGGATTTTGGGGGGTAAAGGAAATGTTCTAAAACTGTATCATAGTGATGGGTGCATAACTCTATAAATTCTCTAAAAATCATCGACCTGTACACTTGCAATGGGTGAATTTATGCTATATAGTTATACCTCCATAAAGTTATAAAAACGAACTTCTAATAAAGCTCCTTGTTCTTCCTTAATAAAAGACTGATGAAAACACATATCTTAAGAAACTGTCTTTGTTCTGGTCCAGCCTAGATTTCTCTTCTTTTAAAGAATTATGCTGATTCTTGTTCTCACTCGTAAGTGGGAGTTGAACTGAGCAATGAGAACACATGGACACAGGGAGGAGAACATCACACACCGGGGCCTGTCGGTGGGTGGGGAGTAGGGGAGGGATAGCATTAGGAGAAATACCTAATGTAGATGACGGGTGATGGATGCAGCCAACCACCATGGCTTGTGTATACCTATGCAACAAACCTGCATGTTCTGCTCATGTACCCCAGAACTTAAAGTACAATAAAAAATAAAAATAAAAAAAAGTTAAAAATGGAACTACCATATTATCCAGGAATCCCACTCCTGGGTATATATTCAAAGAAAATAAAAATCACTAACTCACAAACAAACAAAAAGAATTATGCTGATCTTAACACTGTGATCTTTTCACAAATCCTTTGGTGTCCATTCAAAAGCTTTCCTGTTTCGTGGCACGTGTGCAGGATGTGTAGGTTTGTCATGTAGGCAAACATGTGCCATGGTGATTAGCTGCACCTATCAACCCATCACCTCGGTATTAAACCCAGCTTACATTAGCTGTTTTGCCTAATGCTCTCCCCACTATGCCCTCCCACCGACAGGCCCCAGTGAGTGATGTTCCCCTCCCTGTGTCCATGTATTCTCATTGTTCAGCTCCCACTTATAAATGAGAACAAGTGGTGTTTGGTTTTCTGTCCTGTGTTAGTTTGCTGAGGGTAATGGCTTCCAGCTTCATCCATGTCCCTATAAAGGACATGGTCTCATTCCTTTCAATCAAATCAAAAAAAGATAAAAAATAAAAATAATGGGCAAATCTGAAAACAAAACAAAAACAAAAACTAAAAACCAACTGGACACCTATTTTCCCTGGAAAGATGGAGGGTAGTGGGGAGATGAGGCTACTCAGACCACAAAATTATCTTGACTTTCAGGCACAAGCTGCTTAACAGAATGACAGGAATTGTAAACACATTAATTGCATGGCACAGGATGAGGACCTCTGTCTTTCCCGGCACTGTCAGTCAGACAAAACTGAAGTGCGGCCTTGCAAATCAGTCTAATAACCTCGTTTTGTTCCCATTATGAGCCACAAGGGTACAGTTCCTGACATCAGAATTCTTGAATAATGTCCATCAGCGCTTTGCTATCAACATGCTGCAGATTGAGTGTATTCTCGTTTGAAGAACACTGTGCTCATCCCTAAATCAGAATCTTTAGAGAAAACGCAAAGCACTGTTGAAAAGCAGATAATAAACAGTAATGGAGCAAGAACGCACCATGTTAGTGCCGTTAGTCACAGTAAATGCATCTGATATTTTTTCCCTTAAGCTATAACTCTTGCCATCACTCCTTTGTGCAGGGAGCAAGTGATGTTTATAAACTTGTCTGAATAGCCAATCTTTCACGAGGCTTTCCACATACTAATTCAGTTAATAGAATCAAATGTCTAAGTGTAGCTCACAAAGAGAACATAAAATCAAAATGCAGTTCTTGCCAATTTTCCTGTAACCTGAAATATGGAAAATAATGCCTAATTTTCTACAACTGACATAAAAGCCCTACTGACTAGGTCATCATGAATGATGCATATGGAGGCACTGAGTTATATTCTTTGATTTGAGACCTAATGCAAACAGAAGGAATACTGCCAGGCGGGAGAGCCCATTAAAACACTGCAATAGGAAACACAAGTGTGCTCTTCATAAAAAGCTGAACGTCTTATATAATACTTCACTCACATACAGCTTTTAGGAGATGTGATTAGGCTGTGGTACGTCTTTATCTGTAAAAGCCCAAGCCATTCTGTAATGTAGATCTTTAGACAAATAAAATCACAGCATTAGAAACTGTAAGAAAACGTAAGCTTAAAATATATATATATATATATATATATATATATATATATATATATATGTAATAGAAATGTCCTAACCTAAGGAAATTGAATTTGGTTTCAGAGATAATATACTCTTTTTTAAAAGCCTACATCATTAAAACACAATGAATAGATAAACAAAATAGTTCATGCTTTCTGAGAGAGTTGAATATTTGTTGGAAGAGTTAAGGAAAAAAAAAATCCAAGAGGAGGTGGAACTACAGATATATCTTAAATTGAGTGAAACCTGGGCGGCTATAAAAGATAGTGAGAGGCATTCTCTGTAGGTGCTAAATATCAAGGTGGAAATACTGAAAAGTTTTGAAAACAGTGGTCTGGCTATAGCACAAAGTACATGGCAAGTCATGGAATATAAAATTGGAAGGTATCGTGAATACTAGAATGACAGGTTTAGATTTTATGCCATAGGTGGTGAACCATTGAAGGTTTCTGTGTTGGGTTTTGTACAAGGATGTGACATTATGCAGATGATATTCTAAAATGAATGTGCCAACTCTACACAGAGTGGATTAGGATGTAAAGACTATGAATGCTGGAGGGTCAATTAGCAAATGATAAGAACAGATATGAAAAAAATAGATAAGTGTAAAGTAGAGACTGAAATGTCCTCTTTTCTCATTTTCCCCAATATTTGAGTTAACTACTCAGTTATACATCTGGATGAATAGGAGAGTGATCGTACTGTTGACAAAAAATTTAATAACTAAACAGAGCTAGTAGAAATGGAAAAGCATAAGTATTAATAAATGTAATGTGTTGAGAAGGTATAGAAGGAGATCATCTGGCACATAGTTCTGAAGGAACCCACACTGCTTTGTCCTCTCTTGTGTCTCTGGCGCCTGTGGTGGGACTTGTGTACAGTAAGTACACGTTTGGTGAATGGCTTGAAGAAAGAAATATGTAATAATGAAGATTTGATTAAAGTTCAATAGCATGTATCTGGAAGTTGTTTGCATGGAGATCATAGTTAAGATTGTGAGGAATAAGTCTCCTAAGAATGTCACAAAAAAGGAAGAAAATGACCAAGTCTTGGAAAAATCTTTAATTAAGGAAGTGTAACAAGACAACCCACAAAAGAAATGATGTAGATCAGAAGGATAGTAGCTTTGACGCATAAAGTTTCTGAAGTTTTAAATGCAGAAACAGAAAACCAAACACTGCGTGTTCGCACTTATAAGTGGGGGCTGAACAATGTGAACACGCGGACACAGGAAGGGGAACACAGACACTGAGGCCTGTCGGTGGGGGTGGGGGGAGAGAGAGCATCAATACCCAGGGGATGGGTTGATAGGTGCAGCAAATCACCATGCCACACGTTTACCTATGTAACTAACCTGCACATCCTGCACATGTATCCCAGAACTTAAAAAAAAGTTTCCAAAGTTTTAAAATGGCAGATAAAAACAACATTTTCCATGATAGTTTTAGAAGAAAATGATTTAACAAAGAAATAATCATTTAAAACTTTGATTATGTGAGAAGTATACTTGATTACTAAAAACTTTTCTGCGTTAGTTTATGTGGAAAATGAACATAATAATGTGCTTAAATATAAAATCTGCTGTACAGGTATTTTCCTTGTTTGCCAAAAGTGAAGAAAATGTGTGTCACATATGTGTGTGTTGATGAACATTAGTGACAGGAAAGCCTTTTTTCTCTGAAGTGACATTTTATTCTACCATGAATATATAAAAATTAATTTTGGAAACATAATTGAACAAAAATTTTAAAATAGGTATTCAGAGCTAGTTGTGTATAGTTCAATGTTGGGAAATATTTCTTGAGTTTCCTAAAGGAATTTTACTCAGAATATCAAGAAAATACCATCTACGTTTTTCTTACAATAGTAGATAAGGTTCGATTTTTCTTTAAAATCATTTTCAAGGCGTCCTTGAAGTCGAGACAATAATTAGAGTTTTTGGCATTAGCATACTTTGTCCATATCTGGGTTTTGGCTAGAAATGCTTAAGATCTATTATAATGAGAAATGAAGTTGGAAATTTTCTCTTGAAATTTCAGATTCAGTACGCTCAATGCTTAAAGTATATCTGCCAAATAGCCAAGATCCACTGACAGTTATAATTTTTCAGGTTTGACACAGTTGGTCTTTTCTCTGGTGTTCCAAAAATAGGCCACTTGGTCTTTCAGCTCATAAATTTAGCCAAGCATATTTCCTTTTAAGAATCAAAGAACCTCAACCTGGAACACAAGCGTTTTTTATCCATATATGTATCCTCACAAAACAAAGGAAAAAAACTGGTGTTTCATCAACTGTTTTTCTTATACTAGATTACCTTGGTAGTGAGACTGAAATCTACTTTTTGAGAACTTGGCAGCATTTGGAAAATCATTTTTGGAGGGCAAATGGGATAGGGTCAGTGTTGTGTTTTGTTTTGTTTTCCTAGCAATCCAGATTACCAACCCAATATTTCTAGAAAAGCAAAAGCATATACTGTAATCCTCCCTATTCCCAATTCTGCTCCTTTGGTTAGAGTGACTGTGACAGAAATTCATCTTTGTGGTCGTTGTCAAAGCCTGTGAATAAGACCATTTTTATTTCATAGAGAATTTAGCTAAATAGTCGGCATGAACTAATAGTTGAGTAGAGTCTCCCATCAGTATAATCATCACAGGTCATACCAAATAAAATAAAATGTAATGATTGATCTTTTGCCAAACTTGAATTATCATAGCCTCTACCGAGTTGTCTGTTTAAAGATTGACACAGCAATTACACACATGTTTATAACAGAAACACTATGATGTTTCTTTAATAAAAGTTCTGGAAACATTCAGAATGCAAGCTTTAATGAGAATCACCAAAGAAGTAAGTCTGTTACTTTTTGCAGTTAAAGGGGATATTTCACATAAAATTATCACAGCCCTTGAGGTTTCTTGATTATAGATTTTAGTAATTGTCAACTACATGTGTGGGACAGAGAAAAGTCTTTTTAAGAAAAGACTTTTCTGATTTTTACATTTTTACTAAAATATTATTCCTGAGGGTTAGTTGTTGTCACTACTCTGGATTTTTAAACTTAGACTATACTAAGAGATCTGGACCTCATCTTTTTACAATGTTTGTATGACCCTTTCCTTTATATCAGCCTTATCACATTTTGGAGTTTTAGTTTTGCCATTGTTGACAGCTGTTCAACTCTTTTCCCAAAACTAAAATACTCCATACCTCAAAAAACTTATAAAAACAGGAGGTACTAATCAGAGTCTGGCACTGCTTTTCCAGCAATCTAGAATTTAAACTGTCTGAGGAAAGGGACTTTCTTAGCCATTGCCCAGTCTCCTGACCTCATATAGTCAATGAGTCAGTGCTCAGTAAGTATATGTTGAATGCATTCCTTACATGAATATTTGTTTACTGTCATCGGTGATATCAATGGGGGGAAATGGGAAGTGGGGATGGCTATTTCAGATGCACGTAAGCTCCAGTACACAATATTTTAGATAATTTTTCATCTACAGCTACCCATTTATACCTACTTACAGGGTAGACCTATTTAATGGGGCCAGGTCTATATGTTCTATTTTTAAAATCTGTGTTCCAGCTTGCAAAGTCAGAAGGAACTATAGTTAATCGGATAGGAAAGGGAAGACGCATCAGAAATCTGATAGCCCTTTTTTGACATTATCATAGATTCAAATTTTGTTTATTTTTTAAAACATGAAACATTTATTACATTTTGATGACGAGTAAGTTTATCAATGTACTATCTATCACATACATAAACTATATTGAACATCATTAAGAGAGAATTGTGAATATTTGTTAAATGTTGGGTTAAATGTAGAGCTTACTGTGAATGTGCTCTCATGCTGTTTCTTACACACCCCCAGAACTGGGGAGTACTTGTTTTGATTTTATTTTTCTGTGTTTCATATTATGAAAGCTACCTGTATTTTTTTAACTTTTCAAGTTTGCAGCTTTATTATTAAATACGTTTCTTTGAAGAGGAACTTCCCTGACCTCTCTGAGAGTCACATCTGGACTTTGAAGGGGACATTTTGCTCAATGTCGCCTCTGCTCCCGAATAATGTGAAATGATAGAAAAAGGAAAAAGGAGTTTGGACTTGGTGGTTACCAGCATGCCAAAGGCAATTGAGGTCAAGTAGAGTGATGGGTACAAGTGAAGCCTTTGTGATTTGGCAAGCAAGTGATTATTAGATGTCCACAGAAAGAACAGTTATTATAGCTCAATGAGGATAGAAACCAGATTGGAGAGCAGTGATAAGATACACTCAAAACCCATGAGACAATAAAAAGTGGAAAAGTCTGACAGTACCAATTGCTATGAGGCTGCAGGGAAGCCTCATCCACTAATAGAGCACATTGAGACAACTCTTGTATAGAGGCAGTTGGCACGATATACAACATCTAGTGGTGCTGAAAATGCACATAGCCTGAGGCTGCTCAGATATTCCACTTTTACTCATGTCCGTAAAGAAACATATACTGAAATGTCTATTTAATATTATATTTGGTAGTGAAAAATTAGAAGCAATATAAATTTCTATTAGTAGAAGAAAGGAAAGGTAAATAATTTGTGGTCTGTTCATATGATGAATAATACCAAGTAAAATGAATGAATGAAAATTACATGCATCAAGATAGATAAATCTCAAATATATATACA
Source organism: Cheracebus regulus (assembly GCA_963574635.1). Classification (NCBI taxonomy): domain Eukaryota; kingdom Metazoa; phylum Chordata; class Mammalia; order Primates; family Pitheciidae; genus Cheracebus; species Cheracebus regulus. The sequence continues at coordinate 23,715 of CAUYQU010002117.1, read as the reverse complement.
TAAACCACATTTAAACAGCAAGTTTCAGAATGGAACACATAGTGTGATACCATTATGTACTTTTAAAATCCCTCAAGCAAACCTGTGTTTTTTGTTTTGTTTTTGTTTTTTTGAGATAGAGTCTCACTCTGTCACCCACGCTGGAGTGTAGCGATGTGATCTCACAGCAACCTCTGCCTCCTAGGTACAAACGATTCTGTGCCTCAGCCTCCTGAGTACCACCTATACCACCATGTCTGGCTAATTTTTTGTATGTTTTAATAGAGATAGGGTTTCACCATGTTGGCCAGGCCGGTCTTGAACTCTTGGCCTCAAGTGATCCACCCACCTTGGCCTCCCAAAACACTTTATTTTTAAAGACATGCACATTTATTAAAATCACACAGGTCCATACATATGTAGTAAAAGTATGAAAAAAAACTGAATGCAAAGGATTTAGAATAATGGTTCCATGATGGGGAAAGGGTTGACAGGGATTTTAGATAAATATGGGGTCAAGGAGAACTGCAAAAAATACTTTAATGGCACTTGGAATATTTAATTTTATTCTTTAAAATCTGAATGGAATAAAATAAAATAACATTTTTTCACTTAGATGGTGAATGATTTGTTGACTCCATATTTATAAATATTAAATATATTTTATTAAAGCCTAAAAATGAAAGTGAAACCCTTTTTTTTTAATTTGGGAAAGCAAAACTATATTTGAAGTTAGAAGGTGCTAAGGATAAGGGAGAATTTTAAGTCTCTTGAGAGATTGGGGATTAATATGGTTTGGCTGTGTCCTCACTCAAATCTCATCTTGAATTGTAGCTCCCATAATTCTCACATGTTCTAGGAGGCATCTGGTGGGAGGTAGTTGAATCATGGGGATGGTTAGCTCCATGCTGTTCTCGTGATAGTGAATTCTCACAAGATCTGATGGTTTTATAAGGGGCTTTATCCTGCCTTTTGCTTCACACTTCTCTCTCCTGCCATCATGTGAAGAAGGATGTGTTTGCTTCCTCTTCCATCATGATTGTAAGTTTCCTGGGGCCTCCCCAGTCATGCTGAACTGTGAGTCAATTAAACCTCTTTCCTTTATAAACTACCCAGTCTCAGGTATGTCTTTATTACCAGTGTGCAAATGAAGTAATACAGATATATAGCATGGACCTCTGGAAAATGCAGTATCATAGGATCTCAGAGCTAGGGAAGGGAGTAGTCTTTGAGCTCAATGCCACATCTTATTATGTCTTTATGTATCTTATGTTACCATCTATCTCATACAACTTTGTCTTATTCATCCTTTTCTTTCTGGTAGCAGTTAAAGGGCCTGGTACCTAATCAGTATTAGTAGGAAGAAAGATTGGGAAATATGAAAGAAAGAAAGTCAGAGGAAGGCAGTAAATGACAATGAAGATGAGTTGGAGGGGAGAATAAATGAATCAGAGATGAATTAGAGGAAAGACAAAAGATGATGGCATCTGTTCTGCATAGCCATGAAGAAGGTACATGTTATTGTCGAGAATGGAAGGGCTTGAAGAGCTAGGATTTATATGAAAAAAACAACAACACTTGAACCACGTTCTTTTGGCATTGGAGCCTAACTAGGTCCCCAAAACTTACATTCAAAACAATGTTGTAAAACAACAATGATAATTTGGGAAAAGTGATTGCCAGATCAACTGACCAGTAAATAAGAGAGAACTTGTAGTAATACATTAAGAGAAAGCAGACACGAATGGAATTTTGTAAAGCTTTGGATAAATTATGGAGTTGGCAAATACTTGATGATGCATGGATAAGATTCAACTGGGTTTGACAGCTCTGTAGTAAGTAACTTATCTTGCATTAGTATGAAGAGTATGCAGCCATACACACTGAACAGCTTACACATGTACAGATATAGTGCTATATCAAGAATGGCTAGTATTGCTTTGAACTATGAATCACAGTGTGTGGATAATAGCAACAGCTACATTAGAACTCCCATAGGACTATTCCCAGGGCCTGAAATTAGAATCAACTTTGACTGGATTCTTTGGATTTATTTATTTAATACTACCACTGATATCAGAGGACCAAGGGCAGAGCAGTTTTTGACTATAGGTCACATATAATTGTGTTATTGGACATGGCTAGATTACCAAATAACTCTGAGATAATTTCTCAGCCAAATAAATAACACCAAATAAATCTGAGATAATTTGTGTCTGGTTAAAAAAAAAAGCCTCAGGATTTTATGACAGTACACAGTATTTCAGTGTCAAACAATTGTAATGGATGAGTAGTCAAATTATATGAGTCTTTCAGATTTTCTGCAATGTATTTCCTTCATGGACTAGGAACTTTAAAGAACATCAAGTAAATAAGATTACAGTATATTAGAAAAGGTGAACTTCCATTAATATTTGACCAAATTCAATAATGTACATTTGGTATATATTATATATGACTTTAACCAACTTTTATTATGTTGATATTAGGGATTAGATCTAGAAACATAATCGTGGTATATTCTGGAAACATATAAAATAGTCTAAATCAGAGATGGGCAACTATGCCCTCCTGGCAACTTCAGCCCACTATCTGTTTTTGTATGAATGTGAGCTAAGAATGGCGTTTACATTTTTAAGTGGTTTAAATAGACCTAAATTAGAGTAATAATTTGACAAAAGAAAATAATAAATAAAGTTTTATTGGAACACAGCCATGCTCATTCATGTAGGTATTGCCTGTAGCTACTCTCACACTACAAGCAGGGTTGAATAGGTGCAATGAAGTCTGTGTGGCTCTCAAAGGCTAAACTTTACTCTATGGCTCTTTACATAAAACGTTTGCTGACCCCTGATCTAAATGTGTTATTTTGTAATTATGTAGTAAGTTTCCTCCCAAAGATTGACATAAACATCTCTTTGGTCCACTCTACAATCTTGGGGTTTGGCTGGTCATCAAGTGTCAGATTAGTAGTCTTCCCAAGGCCACAAGACAGAGAATAGACAATTATACAACAGTCAACTATGTAGGAAATAATGGCAATAATCATTTAGAATTTCCTGAGCACAGAAAGAGGAGCTACTGAAAGCACACTTTGATTAGAGGTCTTTCAGCTCTGGCTGGAGAAGAGATCTCATTTAACCAACTTACTGAGAATGCTTTACAAATAATATTGCTCGTCATAGACAAAGAAAATAGAGTCAGTATTTTCTCAGAAACCAGAACGGAAGTTACAAGATGAATAACTGCTTTCTTCTTATTTGTTATTTGGATGCCAACTTGTATAGCTGATCTTTGTCCTGTGTATTTATCTCTCTTTTTTTTTTTTAGTGTTTAATAGCTCAATTAAAAAAAAACCTCTTATATGAAACTAGCTGCAGAAGTCTGTGCACAGTTGTTCATATTTTTGTGCTTACTGTTTAATTGCTTGGTCCCTTTGGCTCTGCCATGCATGCTTTTTTACTGTAAATTCTATAATAAGTTGGTCTTTGTGTTTTTGTTTCAATACACTGATGTCAGTCTGTGTCACCGGCCATTGAACATAGGGTGAAATGTCCCCAAATACTATAAAGGAGCTATAAACCCATTAAGGACACAAGGGGGAAAAAATATCCTTGGGATTAGACCCTGTCAGAGTAATTTCTCTGCCTTACTGAGTTAAAGTCCAGAAATGGTGTTTTCATAATAAAACTTATTTTCAATTACTGAATTTTATTGGAAATGTCTAACATTGCTATTGGCTTACTCAGCTCTTTCAAACAGATGTGATTTTGTGTTTTCATAATTATTGGATTCAGAAATACCTACATGAGGTAAAGACTTTTTTTTTTAATTTCATGACTGTGGAGCTTTTGCTTCCTTTGATGGCATTAAAGGCTGTTTAGGCGGCCAGGGAACTAGTCAAGCTCAAAAAGGCTGAAAAAGCAGAACAGAAATGGCAATTTCTCTATTGCTTCTGGAGAACATCAAGAGAAGTTTGATACCACTGTGCTCATCTCTGACACACAACCTTAGTCCAATGTCCAATACAGAATTTATATTCATCTAAAAAGTTTTTTTCCTTTGTAGTTTCCTTCTCTTTTTCTCTCCTTTTCCTTCCCCTGTCTCTTCTTCCTTTCTTTTATCTTCCTTTCTTTTCCTTCCTTCTCTTTTTTTTTCTCTACTCTTTTCCTCACATGTGCAAAAGGTGCACATTGTTTCATTCTTTTTTATTAGGTCATCTTTTCTTTGGTAACATAAATCTAGATTTTAGTTTGATTGTACAAAGTATCATGAGCTTGATTGTCCAAATCTAGTGTCATCACTTCACCCAAACACAGGGACACTAAAAAAACACATACAAGCACAATTTTGGCTGTGACCAAGTAGAAATGTTTTTTAAAAAACTTTACATAGCTTATCTCATTCTGTCTTTCTCTCCTCACCTGTTTCCTTTGAGCTTTCTCTGTTCCATTCAGTTTTCACCCACTCTGTTTTTCCATACTGTTATCATTTTTATTTCTTCCAGGTTTCACCATTTTTTTTGTCATCACTGTGTAATAGTATGTTAATTTTTTTTTATCACTGCATAACATATCGCCATAACCTTACTGGCTTAAAACAACACCCATTCTTTTCTCAACAGTTCTATAGGACAGAAGTGTAGTTGGATTTGATTGGATTCTCTGCTTAGGTTTCAGAACTCTGGGTACCTATCTGGAGCACCCACTTCCAAACTCATTCAGGTTGTTGGTAGAATTTAGTGCCTTGCAGTTGTAGGACTGAGGTCCCTGTTTTCTTGCTGGCTGTTGGCTGGGTACGTTTCTCAGTTCTTAGAGGCCACTCTCAGGTCCTAGCCTGAGTGGCCCAATCCATTCTAGCAGTGTCCCCCTCAGAATAATACCTCTCACACTTTGAATCTCTTTGATTTTCTTTTCAATTACCAACTGAAGAAAATACTCAGTTTATAGGGAGCCTGTGTGGTTAGGTTAGGTGCACTGGGAAAGCATCTCTACAATACAGTCAATGGATTGATAACCTTAATTGCAACTGCCAAATTCCTCTTTGCCATGCAACGTAGTATAGTCATAGGACTAACACCAGCAGTGGAGGTCATGGGGCTCACTTTAGTATTCTGCCTACTGCAAATAGTAACATTTTTTTCTTTTCTTCTAGAAAAGGTCCAGACATTAGTGATTGTGAAAAGTGATCCTGTCTCTTTTATATAAAGAAACTCACTGATATCCTTAGTAATAGCTGAATTAGACATTTAGGTACCTGAGACTAGGACAGAGCTCTGTGAGTCTTACTAAAGTGCTTTCTTGGCTACACCATGGTGAAAAGTTGTAGAATTTAGAGCTCTATTTTCCCCCCAACTTTTAACCCCAACATTTATCAAAGATAAGTAGTAATTAAGAGCTGAAAGGTGGGAGGTGTTTGAGAAGAGCTTTTTATTTATTCCCTTATTAAGAGTTGTTATGAATTTAATTTTGCTCTCCTCAAAAGTTCATATGTTGAAGTCCTAACCCCAGTACCTCACAATGTGACCTTCTTTGGAAATAGGGTCATTATGAATGTAGTTAGTTAGGATAAGGTCATGTTGGAGTAGGATGAAACTCTAGTCCAACACGACTGGTGTCGTTATAAAAAGGGGAAATGAAGACGTAGACACACACACAGGGAGAACTCCGTTTGAAGATGAAGGCAGGAATCAGTGTGATGTTTTTATAAGCAGAGGAAGACCAAAGATTGCAGACAAACTGCCAGAAGCTGGGAAAAGGCAAGGAACAGATTGATTTTCGTCAGGCTTAGTAGAAATCAACTTTGCTGACATCATGATCTTGAACTTCTAGCTCCAGAACTGAGACAATAAATTTGTGTTATTTATCCCACCCAGTTTGTGGTAGTTTTTTACAGCATCCCTAGGAAACAAATATAAGAGTCTATCAAAGTGATCCAAATTTTCAAACTGTAGCCTATTACCAACAAAAATGACATTCTGAATAGATGGCAACTGAGTTCCATAGTCCAGTAAAACATATTCCAGAAATTAAAGACATTTGTCTTTGATAAAAATATGTTCTATTTTTGCATATTAGGCTCTCATTAAATGGCATGATGTTAAATAATACAAGTATAAAAGTCTGCTAACACCTTGATGTAAGCACGTAGGATTCATTCTTGCATCCCAGTCCTAGCACAATGCCAGGTTTATAGCAGATACTCAATAATTGGCTATAGAAGGAAAGAATAAAGGAGGAAAGTTGATTAATATAGAGTATCATATTATCACTCCATAGAAAGCTCTAAAGAAGCAAACAAATTAAACAAAACCCAAAATATTTTTCATTTAAAAGTAAATGCTGTAAATGATGGGCCCTTCTTAGAGAAATCCAAAATTCATCAAGTTACTCATTCAGCAAATATTTATTATACATCTAGGACCTACCAGATACAGTACTAGGAACTGGAGGCAGAGTGCTCTATGAGGGGGGCCCATAACCTAGTCTTGTGGAGTTTATAGTTGAGTGGATAAGATTTGAAATAAATACGAATAATATAAATTTGATTAAATGCTAGGAAGAAAATATGGTCTTCCATTGTTATTCCCTGTCTTAGTCAGTTCAAGCTGCCATAACGAAATATCATAGAATGGGTGGTTTAAGCAATAGAAGTGAATTTTCTCACAGTTCCAGTGGCTGGAAGTCCTAGATCATGATGTTAGCAATGGTTGTTCTGGTAAGGGCTCTTTGCCTGGTCTGCAGAGGGCTGCTTTCTGGCTGTGTCTGTTCTCACATGTGCGTGTTGTTCAGGGATAGAAAGAGCTCCGATGTTGCTTCCATGTCTTACAGGACCACCAGTCCTTAGGATCAGGGCTTTACCCTTTTGACCTCATTTAACCTTTCTCACCTTCTCACAGGCCCTGTGAGATGATATTGGGAGTTAAAGGTTCAATATTTGAATGTATGCAAACATTCAGTCTACAACTCTTTTCTTCAAATTGTTCTCCCAAAGAGCGCTGGAGTGATGATCCTTCTATAATGCAAGGCAGATCACAGGACCCTTAACACAAAAACTTCCAAGGGTTTCCCGTTTCACTTAGAGTAAAAGCTGAAGGGCCTACTATGGTCTCCAAGGCCTTACTCCATCTAATCCTAATCTTACTTTTCCTGCCTCATTTCGTATAACTGTTCTCCAGTTCAGTCCACGTTAGTCACTGTAGCTCCTTGCCTTCCTCAAACACTCCAGGGATTTTCCTGCCTCAGAACTTTGCCCTGGATGCTCCCTCCACCTGGAATACTGTCTCCCTAGATAGTCATATGGCTGGTCCCTTTCCTCCGTGCCATCTTTTCTCATGTGTCACCCTCTCAGTGAGACTCATTGCCACTCTACATTAGAATTATCTAAATGTTTTTGATACTCAATTTACTTATTTTGCTTATTGTCTACTTCTCTGACTAAAATGTTCACTCGTGTTCACTGTTGTATCCACAGTGCTTAAAATGGTTCTTGGAACACACTTAGTGCATGAAATAAATTTGTTAAAAGAATGAACAAATAAATAATTTGACAGAGTGCTGCGACAGGAAAAAGTGGATGAGATTTGGGTTTACAAAGGGTTGTTTCACGAGTACACGAAAATATCAGAACCTACCACTGTAGAACTCATCCTTGTAACCAAAAACCACCTGTACCCCCAAACTATTGAAGTAATAATAATGATCTAATAATAAAAATACCTGTTCTAAGGAGGGGCAATAAAGAGCATCCTGAAAATGAAGGCATCTTCCGAGAAACGTTGAGGTGGGTTGGGGGAGGGATGTACTTTAGGAAGAGGGAGAAGTATATATTCTGATCTGGGAAAGAGTTGGGTATAATTCAGAAGGTTAAAGGAGGTGAGTATGATCGGAACATGTGAGGAAGGAGAAAAGGATGGCAAACGAGGTGGAGAGGTAGATAAGACTACTTCTAAAGTATCTTGTATGACAGCAGAAAGAATTCGCATTTTCTTCCCTTATATAATGGGGAATCCATTGAAAATCTTTAAGCAGGGGAGGGATGTGATCTGATAGAGTATTCATGAAAACACCAATGGGCTATGTGAAGAGAAATAATTGGGAGTGGGTAAGAATGGGAGTGAAGAAACTACCACTAACATCTAGATAAGAGATGACAGTAACTGGGAGGAATGCTGACCTCCCTTGCGGTGACTTCGTTTTTATTTACCTAGTCCAGTTTTCTAGCTGGTTTTTGTCAAGGGTTTACAGCTATAGGAGGGGCAACAGTCTGTGGATATTCGTCTTGATCAGCCTCCATTCCTTGGGTGAAGCATAAGAATACAAATAGTTGAAACTTAATCGATTCCAGAGTTTTACGTATTTATTTTCCTGGAAGTTCTGTTCCCAGTATATTTGGTAACCCTAACGGGATCTGCTTTAATGGGTGGCCCTAACGAGAGTGAGGAATATTTTTGAATTGGCACTTTTTAATTATCATATGAGTCCTACCAGTGCTGCATGTGTTTCTGGAATATGATTCTGTAACTGAAGAAGAATCAGTAAGATGCCCATTTTCTTCATCTGAGAGTGGAGATGTTCCTTACTTCTAAGGGCTGTGGTCTCATCTGATTTAGAAATGGAGGAGAGGATGAATGAGTCAGCAGGGATGGCCTAAAAATGAAAGGTACAATGCAAAATTACAAATATTCTAAGGACTACTGAATATCTTTTCAACTGTGAATCTTGAAGCATGTACAACTTCATAACTGGGCATGACTGTTCCAGCTGAGGAGAGAGAGAGCTTACAACACAGTAAAGATTCTGGAGATAATGAAGTTGAGTCCTTGGCCTGTTTGCCAAATGTTAATAAATATGTAATTGAATCTGTCTATTCCAGAACAGAGCTAACATTTTATTTGGATGCAATACAGTGTAAGATTGCAACTGCTTTTTATAATTTCAGTTAGACAGGAGTTACTGAATCTTCCTATTGTACAGGATCAGAAAATGGATGATAGATATTACTGCTGAATCTTAACATCTAGAAATAATCAATACAATAGCCATGAACCAAATTTGGGAGGGGTATAAACCAGCTCATCATGCACAGATATAAAAATGTGTGTGAGGAAAACGTCTGAGGGCAATAGGTGTTTGACAGCACTGAATACACCTACAGGTACACAGAAGCACAAGCCTGGGTCTAGAACAAAAACTGAAAGGAAGATCTTATATTCCCCATGTTGCTTACTATCCTCAATAATTGCTGTCTTTCCTTTCATTGACTGTTAAGCTCAATTTAATGTTTAAGCAAAGTCTATCATGGGAAAGGAATTGCCAAAAATTTGCAAGTTTAGCTGGTAGCTTTAGGGAGCTCTGGCAGTGCCCCACAATTGCCCAGCAGCTATTTGTGGGCCTTCCCTACTGGCAGAAAATTCAGAAAGTGGGTTGAAGAGGCTGTCAACAGCATCTTCCTAGAAACAGAGATCGTGGCTGAGATCTCAAGAGGCCACGTTTCATTTTGGACTTTAAGCTTGAGAATACGGTCCATTTTTGTCCCACATCCTCAGTTTGGTTTGTTGGCATATTTGTGAATTAAGCAGAATTTGCTTGTAGGACGCTGTCTCTGCCAGCAGATCTCATACTGTGTGTGCATATCCTCCCAAGGTACATAGCAGTATTTTGGCAATGTGTGAGATGTATTTAGCTACAATGTAATATACAAATACCACTATGATAGTGTCTATAATAGGCAGGTGGAGCTGGTATATCTTGTGGTGCATATAACATAGTGGTTAAGAACTCTGGAGTCCACCTGTCTGGGTTCAAATAATCTGATTCAACTCTTACTATCTCTTTGACTATAACCAAGTTGTTTGAATCCATGAGCCTCTGTTTTCTCATCTTCAGTTTCCTCAATATGATGGTAATGGTAATTTCCACATACGTAGTACGTACATCATAGGGTTGTAAGGATGAAACAAATTGATTCATGTAAAAGTACTTAGAAATGTGCTGAGTACATAGGAAGCTCTCAACAAATATTAGCTTTTATGATGTAGCATAGGGTATGACACGATCAGAATGAGGCCAGAGGCCCCCTGTAACATCATGTCAGCACGTAAGAAATGTTTGCTGGAACACAGGACAACTTTGCTCTGTAGAAATTTAAGAGCACATATACACCGTGACCAGTGCACGGTGTTGGCATTGTGAAACACAGCTCTTCTTGAGCAGTGATTGCTTTAGCAATCATTGCTGTTTAGTGCTGTTTTGAGACTTTTACGGTATTCAAATATCTCACCAAATGTGATAAATTTTTGAAATTGTGCTAAAAACAAAAGTTGTGGTCAATTGTTTCATGCCTTCTTTAAGCATTCCCTCCCTGACTCTTCATATGACTGAACACTCTGACTCTCCTGATGAGCCCTTGCTAATTCCTAGTTGATTGACTGATTCATTTATTCAACAAACTTTTTGAGTGCATAATAATAATGAGTTTTTGTAAAGTGCATACGTTGTGCCAAGTACTGTGAAAGACACTTTAGAGCATATCTTAATCCTCAGGAGGAAATTTGCAGGAAGGAATTATTATACCCATTTTACAGATCAGACTTAATGAGGTACAATATCTCACCCAAAGTCACATGGCTTGTGAAGGGCAGAATTTGAACTTAAGCTCGAGACTTAAGCCAAAGCACTGTTTTATACTGCTTTCCATGTTAATAGGCCTTGTGCCAGGTGTTGGGAAAGAAACATAAATGAGACAAAGAGCCCAATTTTAAGGAGCCAGTTTAGGTCAGGCACTAGCTATGTATACCCAGAATGAGAACACAATGGGATAAGTGTCCATGTATGTACAGATTGGTAAAGTTATGGCAAACCCATAGTGACTAACTGCTTTTATTCCATTAGAGCTTTGACTCACATCTTTTCTTCCTCCTTTTTCCTCTCTTTATCAAAATTGGCCTGTTTCATGTTCCATTTGGTCAGGGCTCTGGTTTCAGATAAGGAATTGATAATTAATTGGGTGTAGGTTACAGTATCCTAGAGTCCTATATACCAGATAATCTTCAGAGTGCCTCAAGAGGTGGCATCTTATCTGAAGACTGACTTAAGTAGTTATCTCAGGCACAACAGAAGAGCTGTGAGGTTTATGATGGGATAGTCTTGGAGCATTCATTACATCAAACCATGTGGCCTGTTCCTTATATGGCAACAGTGCATATGCCCCTTGATTTGTGCAAAGGATGAGCCGTCTTCATCTCCATCCCATGGCCCCAAGCAAAACTTTCCTACCTCTACTTCTCTGCTACCTGAGTTCACCTTAGAAGGAAAGGAGGACAAAAAGCCTCAATATTTCACAAAAATGGACAATTTGCTTTTGGAGTCAAATCTGGCAATGTGACCAGGAAATCTTTTGAAAAAAAAAAAAAAAAGTTCTTGGTATTTCCTGCTTCTTTGCAGATAATGAATTCAGAAAAGGATGAGCTCTCCCTACCAAGCTTTAAAAAAATGTTTACCTACCCTTCTGTTTTCCAATCCAAACTGGTATGAAAACATTCAGGAGGTCAACATTTGAAAATGGTTTTTGAAAAAGAAAACCACCCACACTCAAAAAACTGTTTTCCTTCCTAGTAAATGTAATTTTAAATTTCAAAGGCAGGATTTAGGTCAGTGGTTTGGGTCATTTTTTATTTTACCCAAACTGGGCCACCCTTCCCTTATTGTGCAATCCAGAGGAATCAGAAAGATGTTAGGTAATAAAAAAAAATCCAGCAAGGGAAAAAACGTTGGAACACTCTCTGTCCAAAGTTGGATGCCCTTAAGTCCTGCTGACTTCAGCAGGATTTGTACATTAGCAGTGAAGGGCAGAATCTGGTCCACCGATTTTATTATCATTGAAGAAGAGCAGATTTTTCTGACTGTAAAATAGAAAAATATAATTTATGATTCAGACTTAGCCTGATGGGTTGAATAAGAGATGGAAACTTATCAGTTTGTGGCTTTAAATACAATGATATGCAAGTGAGGAGAGACCAGGAGCACCCACACATGACTGAGAGGCATACTGGTCAAGAGTGACCTTTCAGCTCCTGGAGCATCCAAGGCATATGGATGTATTATCCGACAGGAGCCACAAGTGAAGTATATTACAACGTGGAAGCAAGATGAGGTTTGGTGGGCTGACTGACAGTGACCTTTACAGTCTGTCAATCTGTTATCCTCATAAATCATTTCACTGCAAGGCAAGAAGACTCCTTTTCACCTCATACTTGAAGACTAAGCTTTTTAGTGCTGACACTTGACCTGGACTAATCACTTTTTTTTTTTCTTTTTTGAGATGAGGTTGACCTGGACTAATCAGTTTTTTTTTTCTTTCTGGGATGGAGTTTCGCTTTGTCACCCAGGCTGGAGTGCAATGTTGTGATCTTGGCTCACTGCAACCTCTGCCCTCTGGGTTCCAGTGATTCTTCTGCCTCAGCCTCATGAGTACTTGGGATTGCAGGTGGCCACCACCACACCTGGCTAAGATTTGTATTTTTAGTAGAAATGGGGTTTCACTGTGTTGGCCAGGCTGGTCTCAAACTCCTGACCTCAGGCAATCCACCTGCCTTGGCCTACAAAAGTGCTGGGATTACAGGCATGAGCCACTGCACCTGGCTTGCTAATCACTTTTGATGGATGACGAACATACAGTTGAAGTATAAAAATAATGTTCCTCTGAAAACCCTTTGCCATTTTCTTTCTTTACCACCTCCAAGCTGCTGTACCCATAAATGAATTTAAACTCATAGATAACCCAAGAATAGAAGTAAGTTTCAGGAGAAAAATAATGAATTTAAGAGACTTATGAGACACGATTTTGAGGCACTTCTCACTGTCTACATTTACTTGGCATTTTGATTTCATATGAATGTATGCTGTGGTCCTTTGGATGATAGATGAGTACACTTTAGAGATGACCAAAGTAATTCCAATCAACTGATCTATGTATTTTTAGTGTTTGTGTGGCTAGTAATGTACAGACTCCCTAACAAGTTAAACTTTCAGGAATCTGTTTCTCTGAATCATGCCAGCTTTATAGCTCTGATATAATTTGGCTGTGTCTCACCTAAATTTCAACTTGAATTGTATCCCCCAGAATTTCCACATGTTATGTGAGGTACTCAGGGGGAGGTAATTGAATCATGAGGCCTGGTCTTTCTCATGCTAGTCTTATGATGGTGAATAAGCCTCACAAGGTCTTATGGGTTTATCAGGGGTTTCTGCTTTTGCTTCTTCCTCATTTTCTTTTGCCACCACCATTTGAGAAGTTCCTTTCACCTCCCTCCGTGATCCTGAGGCCTTCCCAATGATGTGAAACTGTAAGTCCAATTAAACATCTTTTTGTTCCCAGTCTCAGGGATGTCTTTATCGGCAGCATGAAAACAGACTAATACAGTAAATTGATACCAGTAGAGTGGGGTGTTGCTGAAAAGACACCTGAAAATATGGAAGCAACTTTGGAACTGGGTAAAAAGGCAGGTGTTGAAACATTTTGGAGGGCTCAGAAGAAGATGGGAAAATGTGAGAGAGTTTGAAACCTCCTAGACTTGTTGAATGGTTTTGACAAAAATGCTGATAGTGATATGAACAATGGGTCCAGGCTAAGGTGGTCGCCGATGAAGATGAGGAACTTGTTGGGAACTGGAGCAAAGGTGACTCCTGTTATGTTTTAGCAAAGAGACTGGTGACATTTTGCCCCTGTCCTAGAGATTTGTGGAACTTTGAACATGAGAGAGATGATTTAGGGTATCTGGTGGAAAAAATTTCTAAGCAAGAAAGCATTCAAAAGATGACTTGGGTGCTTTTAAAAGCATTCTGTTTTAAAAGAGAAACAGAGTATAAAAGTTCAGAAAATATGCAGCCTGGTGGTAAAGTGGAAAAGAAAAACCCTATTTTTGAGGAGAAATTCAAGCAGATGCAGAAATTTGCATAAGTAGCAAGGAGCCTAATGTTTATCTCCAAGACCACAGGGCAAATGTCTCCAGGCCATGTTGGAGACCTTCTCAACACAACCTCTCATCACATGGCCAGAGGCCCAGGAGGAAAAAGTGGTTTCCTAGGCCAGGTCCAGGGTCCCCATGCTGTATGCAGCCTGGGGACTTGGTGTTCTGTGTCCCCGCCACTCTAGCTGTGGCTGAAAAGGGCCAGTGTAGAGCTCGGACTGTGGCGTCAGAGGGTGGAAGCCAGAAGGCTTGGCAGCTTCTACGTAATGTTGAGCCTGTGGATGTACAGAAGTGAAGAACTGAGGTTTGGGGACCTCTGCCTAGATTTCAGAAGATGTATGGAAACACCTGTAGGCGTTTCCATACAAAATTTTGCTGCAGGGGCGAGGCCCTCATGGAGAACCTCTGCTAGGGCAGTGTGGAAGGTAAATGTGGGATGAGAGCCCTCACACAGAGTCCCTACTGGGGCACTGCCTGGTAGATCTGTGAGAAGAGGGCCACCATCCTCCAGATCCCAGATTGCTGGTATTTCCACTGACAGCTTGAACAGAGTCCCTACTGGGGCACTGCCTGGTAGATCTGTGAGAAGAGGGCCACTATCCTCCAGATCCCAGATTGTTGGTATTTCCACTGACAGCTTGAACTGTGCACCTGGAAAAAACCACAGACATTCAATGCCAGCCAATGAAAGCAGCAGGGAAGGAGGCTGTACCCTGCGAAGCCACAGAAGTGGAGCTGACGAAGACCATGGGAACCCACCTCTTGTAACAGCATGACCCAGATGCGAGACATGGAGTCAAAGAAGACCATTTTGGAGCTTTAAGATTTGACCGTCATGCTGGATTTTGGACTTCCAGGGGGTTGGTAGCCTCTTTGTTTTGGTCAATTTCCCCATTTGGAATGGTTATATTTACCAAATGTCTGTACCGCCATTATATCTAGGGAGTAACTAACTTGATTTTGATTTTACAAGTTCATAGGTGGGAAAGATTTGCCTTGTCTCAGAGAAGACTTTGGACCATGAACTTTTGAGTTAATGCTGAGATGAGCTAAGACTTTGGGAGACTTTTGGGAAGGCATGATTGGTTTTGAAAAGTGAGGACATGAGATTTGGAGGGGCCAGGGGTGGAATGATATGATTTGGCTGTGTCCCCACCCAAATCTCAACTTGAATTATATCTCCCAAGATTCCCATGTGTTGTGGAAGGGACTCGGGCGGGGTGGTAATTAAATAAATTAAATTCCTGTGCTATTCTCGTGATAGTGAATAAGTCTCACAAGATCTGATGGGTTTATCGGGGTTTCCGCTTTTGCTTCTTCCTCATTTTCTTTTGCTACTGTCTTGAAAGAAGTGATTTTTGCCTCCTGCCATGATTCTGAGGCCTCCCCAGCTATGTGGAACTGTAAGTCCAATTAAATGTCTTTTTGTGCCCAGTCTCTGGTATGTCTTTGTTAGCAGTATGAAAATGGAATAATACAAGCTCATATGTTTATTCAACAAACGTAACCCATAACAGACATTCAGTTATGTTTTTTGAATAGACGAATGGCTTCTTATTTATAGAAGATGTTATATTGGAGCTGGATTTTAAAGGATGAGTGAAATAAATGTTTGAAGGGAGGGGAGAAAGAGCAAAGGCAGAGAGATAGGAAAGTACAAGGCATGTGTGTAGTGTGGATCCAATGCTTGGTACTGGGAAGATAACCAAAAAATATATGCTAAATGAATGAATAATAATGTTAAATACTAAACAAAAAGAAAAATGGATAAATTATAGCCCCTTCATGGAGGTTAAAGTGTAAAAAGGGAATTGGAACTGTATACAACTAGTTAATCAAATTTACTCATATTCAAGTATTTCCTGAGTGCCTACTGTATTAGTCAGGGTTGTCCAGAGAAAGACAACAAATAGGATTGTCTGCGCTCTCTCTCTCTATAGATCTCTTAATACACTCTCTCTCTCTCTTTCTTTATGTATGTATGGATAGTGAGATTGTGGGGACTGGCAAGTTTGAAACCCACAGGGCAGACTGAAGACCCATGGAAGAGTCGCTGATGCAGCTAGGGTCTAAAAGCAGTCTGAAGACAGAATTCCCTCTTCTTTAGGGGGGCTCAGTCTTTTTCTCTCTCTGTTTTTTTTTTGAGACAGAGTCTCACTCCAACACTCAGTGCCAGGCTGGAGTGCAATGGCGCGACCTCGGCTCACTGCAACCGCCGCCTCCCGGGTTCAAGCAATTCTCCTGCCTCAGCCTCCCGAGTAGCTGGGACTACAGGTGCGCACCACCACGCCCAGCTATTTTTTTTTTTTTTTTGTATTTTTAGTAGAGACGGTGTGTCACCATGTTGGCCAAGATGGTCTCCATCTCTTGACCTCATGATCCGCCTGCCTTGGCCTCCCAAAGTGCTGGGATTACAGGTGTGAACCACTGCACCTGGCTCAGTCTTTTTCTCTTAAGGCCTCCACCTAAGTAAATGAGGCCCACTCACATTATGGAGGGTCATCTGCTTTACTAAAAATATATTGATTTTAAACTGTTAATCTCATCTAAAAATACCTTCATAGCAACATCTAGACTGACGTTTGACCAACTATCTGGTTACTATGGCCTAGCCAAGGTGACACATAAAATTAACCATCATATCTATTAAATCCTGAGCCTTGCTCTGGATCCCAGAGATGAGCAATGAACAAGATAGATTAAAATCCCCGTGATTAAGAAGTTTTTGAAAATGATGTAAAACTTACATCATGCCATATGGTAAATATTGTGGAGGAAACAAGATTAAAAAGGAAGTAAGGAAACTGTAATTTTACAAAATGGTCAGGGAAGGCCTCATTGAGAAGTCCCCATTTGAGTCAGGACCTGAAAGCAATAGGAAGAGAACATACAGATAGCTGGGGAAGAAGTAATCCATGAGAGAAAAAAGCAAATGTAAGCTTTAGGCAAGAGGGTGCCTGCTGTATTTGAGAATTAGCTTTTGATAAGTGCTTTAGAATACATGAAACATAATATAAACAAAATTGTAACATAAGTAAAGCTCCTAAGTAAAGCTCACTATTGGATTACTGTGGAGGAAGAGATTATTTCCAACTGGGACCTTTTTGAAATAGACCTCAATGCCTAATACATAGTAGATATTTAATTGATATTGATGGAATAAATTAATGGCATGCTGTAATTGGGCTGGGTTTGGATGAATAGATGAAAGTAAGTGGATACACAGGAAAGCGCAAGAAAAGAAGTAGAGCATACTTGGTATTTTTGTGTCATGAACACTAATCCAGAATGGCTGAGTCATGAAGGGTTTGTTGGTATGAGATAGAGATGAGAGGTATGAAGAAGATAAAGCTTAAGAAGGAAGTTGAAGCCAGACCATAAAAGTCTTTGCATCTAGACCGTAGAACTTGAATGTCATTTCATAGCCATTTTTGAACCATCAAATTTTTAAGGGAGGGGAAAAGTGAAGTCATGTTAATAATTTAGGAAAGTATTCACCAAAGGAAATTCCTTTAAATGCTTATTCGGAGGGTATTGGCAAATATTTTATGGAAAGAAACTTAATTTGAAATAAATCTGGGACAACAGGATTTCTACTAAAGTAATCTAAACAGACTTTTAAATGTCAATATGTATTATTAGGCTAAAAAAGATGGATCTAATATGCGGTTTCCCATATACTTTTGGCCACAGAAAAAAATTTTTGATAGTACATCTTTATTATACACAATTCATTGGAAACCTTGATTTGGGAGAATAATAATTGTTGAGAGAGTATATTGGACTGAAGGAATGAGTGAAAGAAGAAGTCTATTTGGAAAGTTAATAGAATAACCACTATGGAAGATAAGAAGGGCATAAACTGGGAATGTAGTAGGATTGTAGAATAAAGACTTTCAGAGATAGAATCACATGAATTAGTCAGTGTTTAGTAGATAGGATTGGGAGGTTATTAAAATAAAAGTGTAGAAAAGTTTAATGCATTGGAAATGGGAAGATGGTGATATCTTCTAGATTAGCAACCTCAAAACAGACTTAACTTTGAGGAGGAAAAGAATGAATTTGAGAGACTTATAAGAAATCAATTTTGTTTAATTTCTTAATATTTGAGGATTTTGCAAATATCTTTCTGTTATTGATACATGGTTAAAAACTATATTTTGTACGATTGCAACTCTTAATTTTTTGGAGATTTATTTTAAGGCTCAAAGTGTAGTTTACTAAGGTGATTCTTCCATGTGACTAGAAAATAATGTTTATTCTTCTGTTGTTGGGTGGAGGATCCTATAAATGTCAATTTGATCAAGTTGATTGATAGTATTGTTCAAGTCCTCTCATTTTTTACTGATTGTTGTTTACTTGTTCTATCAGTAACTATGAGAAGAGCATAAAAATATCCAAGTAAAATTCTGTGTTTTCCTTGTTCTTTTAGTATTTTCATTTTTATGTATTTTGAAGCTCTGCTGTTGGGTGCAATCATATTTATAGTTGTTATATCATTATAAAATGTCCCTATATTTGCCTTGATAATCCTTGTGCTAAAGTATATTTTGTCTGATATTATTTATATCCACTCCAACTTTCTTTTGATTAATGTCTTTATGATATAAAATTTCCCAACCCTTTATTATTTATTTATGTCTTTCCAGGTAAAGTGGAGTCTTATAGATAAAATATAATTAAATCTTGCTTTTAAAGAAATCTAACAATCTTTGCCTTTTAATTTAAGTTTATATCATTTATATTTAATGTAATTACTGACTTGTTTGCATTTAAGTCTACTGTACTTCTAGTTATTTTCCAGTTGCTCCTCTGTTCTTAGTTAACCTTTCTTCTTTTTCTGCCTTGTTTTTTTCAATATTCTCTCCCCTTCAGCATTATTACTTATACTTCTTTCAAATTTTTTCCAGATTGCTCTAGAGTTTAAAATATAAATCTGATAAAAGTAAACTTTAATTTATAACAGTTCACATTGAAATGGCATTACAGTATTTCACACATAGTATAAGAACCTTTAAAGAATATACCGCATTTTCTGTCTCATAGTTTGTGATATTATTTTCATACATTTTACTTCTATATGTTATGAACCCTGTAAGGCAGTATTCTTGCTTTAAACAGTTGTTTTATTTTTATTTTTTATTATACTTGAAGTTCTTGGATATATGTGCAGAATGTGTGGGTTTTTTACATAGGTGTACACATGCCATGGTGGTTTGCTGCACCCATCAACACATCATCTACATTATGTCTTTCTCCTAATGCTATCCCTCCCCTAGTCCCCCACCTGACAAGCCCCAGTGTGTGATGCTCCTATCCCTGTGCCCATGTGTTCTCATTGTTGAACTCCCACTGATGAGTGAGAACATGTGATGTTTCGTTTTCTGTTCCTGTGTTAGTTTGCTGAGAATGATGGTTTCCAGCTTCATTCATGTACCTGCAAAGGACATGAACTTATCCTTTTTATGGCTGCATAGTATTCTGTGGTGTATATGTGCCAAGTTTCTTCATCCAGTCTATCATTGATGGGCATTTGGGTTGGTTCCAAGTCTTTGCTATTATCAATAGTGCTGCAATAAACATACGTGTACATGTGTCTTTATAGTAGAATGATTTACAATCCTTTGGGTATATACCCAGTAATGGGATTGTTGGATCAAATGGTATTTCTGGTTCTAGATTCTTGAGGAATCACCACACTGTCTTCCACAATGGTTGAACTAATTTGCACTCCCACCAACCGTATAAAAGTGTTCCTGTTTCTCTACATCCTCTCTAGCATCTGTTGTTCCGTGACTTTTTAATGATCGCCATTCTAACTGGCATGAGATGGTATTTCATTGTGGTTTTGATTTGCGTTTCTCTAATGACCAGTGATGAAGAGCTTTTTTTCATATGTTTGTTGGTCACCTAAATGTCTTCTTTTGAGAAATGTCTGTTCACATCCTTTGCCCAAAACAGTTGATTATTTTTAAGGACATTTAAAAATAATAGCACTTTAAAAATTTCTGCTGCTTTCAATTTTTTGGTGTAGATTTTCATTTCAAACTGGTATTATATTCCTTTTGATAGAAATATTTTCTTTAAGTATTTTTTAGCACATATCTGTTTACAATTATTTCACCTTTGATTTGTCTACAAAGCCTTTTTTATGAAGACTGTTTTCTCAGGTGTATGCCACCATGCTCCAGCTGTATTTTAAATTTTCTGTAGAGATGAGATCTTGCCATGTTGCCCAGGATGGTCTCAAACTCTTGGGGTCAAGAAATCCACCTGACTTAGCCTCCCAAAATGTTGGGATTATAAGCGTAGCCCACTGTACCCAGCCCTGAAGTGAGTTTTAACAGTTGCTAAGTCACTGCTCTTCATCCTCAGCAGGGCCAGAGTTTTTACTAGGTACTCATTAGGTGGAAAATTCTCATGGTTCTGTAAACTCTCATTGCTCCATTGGAACTCTGTAAATTCCAGCTCTTGCAATGGAAACAGTGTCTGTTATGTTTACCACTGCATTTCCAGCACAGTGTTTGGAACAGATACACAATCTATATCTGTATAAGAAAATACTAAATTATAAATTGATCTGCCAGGTATGAGTGAAACTCCACAGTCTAAGGAAATCATCTGGGAGCCATGCTCGGGGTCACTCACCTCTCTTTCCATGCTGCACCTCCTTTCCTCAAAACCTGGTGGTGAACCCAAGATTTCAGAGAAATCAGAAATTGCTAATTGTTAGAAAATTCTGAGAATCTCTTATCTTAAAGAAATATGGGTCCTCTCTTATTTCCTTGAGCAATGATTTGTAGTTCTTGAAGTGGTCCTTTACATCCTTTGTTAGTTGTATTCCTAGGTATTTTATTCTCTTTGTAGCAATTGTGAATGGCAGTTCGTTCTTAATTTGGCTCTCTTTAAGTCTGTTATTGGTGTATAGGAATGCCTGTGATTTTTGCCCATTGATTTTGTATCCTGAGAATTTGCTGAAGTTGCTTATCAGTTTCAGGAGATTTTGGGCTGAGATGATAGGGTCTTCTAAATATACAATCATGTCATCTGCAAATATAGACAATTTGACTTCCTCCTTTCCTAATTAAATACCTTTATTTCTTTTTCTTGCCTGATTGCTCTGGCTAGAACTTCCAATACTATATTGAATAGAAATGACGAGAGATGGCATCCTTGTCTAGTGCTGGATTTCAAAGAGAATGCTTCCAGTTTTTGCCTATTCAGTATGATATTGGCTGTGAGTTTGTCATAAATAGCTTTTATTATTTTGAGATATGTTCCATCAATACCTAGTTTATTGAGAGTTTTTAACATAAAGGGCTGTTGAATTTTGTTGAAGGCCTTCTCTGCATCTATTGAGATAATCATGTGGTTTTTGTTGTTGGTTCTGTTTATGTGGTGAATTACGTTTATAGACTTGTGTATGTTGAACCAACCTTACATCCCTGGGATGAAGCCTACTTGACTGTGATGGATAAGCTTTTTAAGGTGCTATTGCAGTTGGTTTGCCAGTATTTTATTGAAGATTTTTGCATCTATATTCATCATGGATATTGGCCTGAAGTTTTTCTTTTCTTGTTGAGTCTCTGCCGGGTTTTGGTATCAGGATGATGTTGGTCTCATAAAATGATTTGGGAAGGATTCCCTCTGTTTGGATTGTTTGGAATAGTTTCAGAAGGAGTGGTACCAGCTCCTCTTTGTATGTCTGGTAGAATTCAGCTGTGAACCCATCTGGACCTTGGCTTTTTTTGGTTGGTAGGCTGTTAATTCCTGCCTCAACTTCAGCCCTTGTTATTGGTCTATTCAGGGTTACAACTTCTTTCTGGCTTAGTCTTGAGAGGGTTCAAGTGTCCAGGAATTTATCCATTTCTTCCAGGTTTACTGGTTTATGTGCATAAAGTTGTTTGGAGTAATCTCAGATGGTGGTTTGTATTTCTGTGGAATCAGTGGTGATATCCCTTTTATTGTTTTCTATTGCATCTATTTGATTCTTCTCTCTTTTCTTTTTTATTAATCTGGCTAGTGGTCTGTCTATTTTGTTGATCTTTTCAAAAAACCAGCTCTGGGATTTATTGATTTTTTGAAGAGTGTTTTGTGTCTCTATCTCCTTCAGTTCTGCTCTGATCTTAGTTATTTCTTGTCTTCTGCTGGCTTTTGAGCTTGTTTGATCTTGCTGCTTTAGCTCTTTCAACTTTACCAATAGGATGTCAATTTTAGATCTTTCCTTGCTTCTCATGTGGGCATTTACTGCTATAAATTTCCCTCTAGACACGGCTTTAAATGTGTCCCAGAGAATCTGGTACGTTGTGTCTTCGTTCTCACTGGTTTTGAAGAACATCTTTGTTTCTGCCTTCATTTCATTTCATTTCATTTCATAGTCAACATTCAAGAGCCAGTCATTCAGTTTCCATGAAGTTGTGCGATTCTGAGTCAAACAGATGGAGAAACATTCCATGCTCATGGTTAGGAAGACTCAAGATCATGAAAATGGCCATACTGCCCAAAGAAATTTATGGATTCAATGCTGTCCCCATCAAGCTACTAATGACCTTCTTCACAGAACTGGAAAAAACCACCTTAAACTTCATATGGAACCAAAAGAGAGCCTGCATAGCCAAGTCAATTCTAAGCAAAAAGAACAAAGCTGGAGGCATCATGCTATCTGACTTCAAACTATACTACAAGGCTACAGTAATCAAAACAGCATGGTACTGATACCAAAACAGAGATATAGACCAATGGAACAGAACAGAGGCCTCAGAGGCAATGCCACACATCTACAACCATCTGCTCTTTGACAAACCTGACTAAAACAAGCAATGGGGAAAGGATTACCTGTTTAACAAATGGTGTTGGGAAAACTGGCTAGCCATGTGCAGAAAGCAGAAATTGGACCCCTTCCTGACACCTTACACTAAAATTAACTCCAGATGGATTAAAGACTTAAACATAAGACCTAACATCATAAAAACCCTGGAAGTAAACCTGGGCAAAACCATTCAGGACGTAGGCATAGGCAAGGACTTCATGACTAAAACACCAAAAGCATTGGCAACAAAAGCCAAAATAGATAAATGGGATCTAATTAAACTCAAGAGCTTCTGCACAGCAAAAGAAGCAATCATTAGAGTGAACTGGCAACCAACAGAATGGGAAAAAATGTTTGCAGTCTACCCATCTGACAAAGGACTTTTATATCCAAAATGTACAAAGAACTAAAACAGATTTACAAGAAAAATACAAACCTATTCAAAAGTGGGCAAAGGATATGAACAGACACTTTTCAAAAGAAGACATATATGAGGCCAACAAACATATGAAAAAATGCTCATCATCACTGATCATTAGAGAAATGCCAATCAAAACTACATTGAGATACCATCTCACACCAGTTAGAATGGCAATCATTAAAAAATCCGGAGACAACAGATGCTAGAGAGGATGTGGAGAAATAGGAACACTTTTACACTGATGGTGGGAGTGTAAATTAGTTCAACCATTGTGGAAGACAGTGTGGTGATTCCTCAAGGACCTAGAAATAGAAATTCCATTTGACCCAGCAATACCATTACTGGGTATATATCCAAAGGAATATAAATTGTTCTACTATAAGGACACATGCACATATATGTTCATTGCAGCACTGTTTACAATAGTAAAGACTTAGAACCAACCCAAATGCCCATTGATGATAGACTGGACAGGGAAAATATGGCACATATACACCATGGAATACTATGCAGCCATAAAAAATGATGAGTTCGTGT